>OV743716.1:61010175-61036355 GCA_928272305.1 Volucella inflata
GCCTAGCATACAAAATAGTGATGAGAAAACTCGGCGTGAAAAATGCAGTTCCGGAGCTTAGAGCACACGCTATGAAGAACATAGTAAACACCCTCTTCCCGAACCACGAAATAAGAACCGATCAAACAAGGTGTGCATCAGAGGCCCCGACGCAACTGTTCACGCAGGAAGAATTGAGCGCAGCAGCCGGCATGCTAAAATGCAATAAGGCTCCAGGCCCAGACGGAATCCCATCAGAGGTACTCAAACTAATAGCAGCTGAGAGCCCACAAGTTCTACTAAACATGTACAATGCATGCCTGACAGAGGGGGTGTTTCCAGAAGTTTGGAAAAGACAAAGGCTAGTCTTAATCAGCAAAGGCAAGGGAGATCCAGAGACACCATCGGCATACAGACCTCTATGTATGCTGGACACAGCAGGGAAACTGCTGGAAAAAATGCTGAAGCCACGTATTACAGCTGCAGTAAAGAACGCTGGAGACCTTTCGGAAAGGCAGCACGGATTTAGGCCAGGTAGATCCACTGTCGGAGCCATCGAAGATGTCATAAGAAGTGTAGAATCATCGCGACGGATAAACCACTTCTCGAGGCCAATAGCGCTCCTTGCCACAATCGATGTCAAAAACGCTTTTAACAGTGCAAAATGGGAAAATATGATCGAAGCCCTCGAAACACGCTTTAAACACCTGCCTACCTAATGAATATGGTACGCAGCTACCTTAAAGACCGGGAGCTAATCTATGATACAAACGAAGGCCAACAGAAGAAGAAAATCACCTCTGGAGCAGCACAAGGCTCAATCCTTGGCCCTGATTTGTGGAATATAAGCTACGATGGAATCCTAAACATCAGTATGCCTGAAGACTGCTATTTAGTAGGGTACGCTGACGATATTGCAGCTGTCATCAGCGCACGCGACATGGACACGGTGAGGCGAAAACTTACGCAAGTGATGCTGAGGACACAAACGTGGCTTGACTCGCACGGACTTAGTCTGGCCGCGGAGAAAACGGAACTCATCTTCCTCACTAGAAAACACATACCGCTGGAAGTAGATATGCAGGTGCATTCAGAAACCATTCGCACGAAGAAAGTGATAAAATACTTAGGTATAAGTATTGACAACAAGTTGACCTACTGGTCGCAAATTAAACACGCCATTGAGAAATCAGCCAAGATAACGGCATCGTTGTCGAGACTAATGGCAAATATCGGAGGGGCTTCTATCCAGCAGAAGGAAGCTGCTAATGGACACAACACAGTCAATCCTACTATATGGGAGCGAAGTGTGGGCGCCAACCCTGAGTATGGAAAACAGGCGTACAGCTCTAGCCAAAGTACAGAGGACTGCAGCCCTAAGGGTGGCGTCAGCATACCAAACAGTATCGGAGGCAGCGATTCTGGTGATAAGTGGAACTATGCCAATAGATCTACTAGCAGACGAAAGAAGGAAACTGTGGTTACAAAAAAATGACGCATCAGACACCCACACCCGGCAGGAAACTAAAATACAAAGAATTCAGCGATGGCAGGACCGCTGGTCCAGAGAATCCAAAGGTAGATGGACGGCTAAGCTAATCCCAGATCTAAAAAAATGGTACAACAGACGCTTTGGCGAGATAAACTATTATACCACGCAAATGCTTTCTGGACACGGGTACTTTCGTAAATACCTCCTCAACAAGGGGAAAGCCGAATGCCCCAAATGTATCTACTGCGACGAGCCCACAGACGATGCGAACCACACCTTCTTCTGGTGTAGAAGATGGCAAGAAGCACGTAGCCCCATAGAAGGAAGACTGGGTCAACTCTCAGCGGAAAACATCGTCGAGAAAATGTTAAGCACGGAAGAAAACTGGCAGTGCATTGCTTCGTTCGTAGAATATGTACTACGACGGAAAAAGCGGGACCTGGACGCAGGAGCAACGTTGGACGCGCAATAATTGCGAAAAGGAACGGCACCCCGAAGAAATGTCACACTCGACGGTCCAGGGGTGGGAGACGGTTCCACAATGGAGGGGATGTTTTAAGTACATGAGAGCGGTACATACCATTGATGTGACGACATCTTTGGTGATGCGGTTTACGCATTTTTTACCCCTTCGCCCGCATAAACAAAAAAAAAATTATTATTATTATTACTATTATTATTATTATTATTATTATTATTATTATTATTATTATTATTATTATTATTATTATTATTATTATTATTATTATTATTATTATTATTATTATTATTATTATTATTATTATTATTATTATTATTATTATTATTATTATTATTATTATTATTATTATTATTATTATTATTATTATTATTATTATTATTATTATTATTATTATTATTATTATTATTATTATTATTATTATTATTATTATTATTATTATTATTATTATTATTATTATTATTATTATTATTATTATTATTATTATTATTATTATTATTATTATTATTATTATTATTATTATTATTATTATTATTATTATTATTATTATTATTATTATTATTATTATTATTATTATTATTATTATTATTATTATTATTATTATTATTATTATTATTATTATTATTATTATTATTATTATTATTATTATTATTATTATTATTATTATTATTATTATTATTATTATTATTATTATTATTATTATTATTATTATTATTATTATTATTATTATTATTATTATTATTATTATTATTATTATTATTATTATTATTATTATTATTATTATTATTATTATTATTATTATTATTATTATTATTATTATTATTATTATTATTATTATTATTATTATTATTATTATTATTATTATTATTATTATTATTATTATTATTATTATTATTATTATTATTATTATTATTATTATTATTATTATTATTATTATTATTATTATTATTATTATTATTATTATTATTATTATTATTATTATTATTATTATTATTATTATTATTATTATTATTATTATTATTATTATTATTATTATTATTATTATTATTATTATTATTATTATTATTATTATTATTATTATTATTATTATTATTATTATTATTATTATTATTATTATTATTATTATTATTATTATTATTATTATTATTATTATTATTATTATTATTATTATTATTATTATTATTATTATTATTATTATTATTATTATTATTATTATTATTATTATTATTATTATTATTATTATTATTATTATTATTATTATTATTATTATTATTATTATTATTATTATTATTATTATTATTATTATTATTATTATTATTATTATTATTATTATTATTATTATTATTATTATTATTATTATTATTATTATTATTATTATTATTATTATTATTATTATTATTATTATTATTATTATTATTATTATTATTATTATTATTATTATTATTATTATTATTATTATTATTATTATTATTATTATTATTATTATTATTATTATTATTATTACTTACTTACTTTAGGTGGCGCTACAGTCCGGGGTGGACCTGGGCCTCAGTCAACAAGCTTCTCCAGCTAGCTCGATCCCTGGCTAGCTGTCTCCAGTTTCGCACGCTAAGTTGGCTGAGGTCCTCTTCCACTTGCGTGCGCCACATGAGTCTTGGCCTTCCTCTACTGCGCTGGACAGCGCGGATTCGGAGACTTTTCGGACCGGAGCATTGGTGTCCATGCGCTCTACATGACCCAGCCATCTCAGTCTTTGGATCTTCACTCTTCTGGCTAGGTCCATGTCGCTGTACAGTCCATACAGTTCGTCGTTGTATCTCCTCCTCCACTCACCGTCAATGCAGACGGGACCGAAGATCGCCCGAAGAATTTTTCTCTCGAAGCAACCAAGAACACCCTCATCCATTTTTGATAATGTCCATGCCTCTGCGCCATAGAGCAGGACTGGGATTATTAAAGTCTTATAAAGGGTGACTTTTGTTGTCCGAGAGAGGGCTTTGCTACTCAATTGCCTTCTTAACCCAAGAAACGTTCTGTCCGAGACGTCGGTGTTGGTTGTCCTTTTTGCTTGACAGCATATACTTGGTCTTGCTCTCATTGACCGCTAAACCCATTTTCGCCGCTTCCGTCTCAATACTCGCGAAAGCGCCACTGACATCACGCTTCTTTCTCCCGATTATGTCAATATCGTCGGCGTATGCGAGTAGTTGGACGGACTTTTGAAAGACAGTGCCTCTTGTGTTTGCTCGTGAGTCTTGCACCATTCTTTCAAGTACGATGTTGAAAAAGTCGCATGACAGCGCATCGCCTTGTTTAAATCCTTTCTGGACATCAAAGGTCTCGGTGAGATCTTTACCGACCTTGATGGAGCAGCGTGCATTCTCCATCGTCATCCTGCACAGACGGACGAGTTTGGCAGGGATGCCAAAACTAGACATTGCTCTATATAGCCCGTCTCTATAGATGCTGTCATACGCGGACTTAAAATCGATGAATAGGTGGTGGGTATCGATCTGAAGCTCATAGGTCTTCTCCAAGATCTGCCGTAGTGTGAATATCTGGTCGATGGTGGACTTTCCTGGCCTGAAGCCACACTGATATGAACCTATCAGGTTGTTGACAAACGGCTTCAGGCGTTCACACAATACGGCGGATAAGATCTTATATGCGATGTTAAGGAGACTGATGCCTCTGTAGTTGGCACAGTTCAGAGGGTCTCCTTTCTTGAGAATTGGACACACAATGCTGAGGTTCCATTCATCGGGCATACTTTCGTCCGACCATATTTTACAGATGATTTGGTGTTTGCTCCTTACCAAGTCATCGCCTGCCGCTTTGAAGAGCTCGGCAGTCAGGCCATCCGCTCCAGCAGCTTTGTTGGACTTAAGCTTCGATATGGCTATCTTCACTTCATCCAGGTCGGGTGGACGGAATTGTTGGTCATCATCGTCCAGGTTGAAAGGTTGATTCTGCCTGACAGCGGTATTTGGTCCGTCATCGCCGTTATACAGTCTGCAGAAATGATCTTTCCAAATCCTCAGCATCGACTGCGATTCTACTACGATGTTCCCTTGTTCATCTCTACAGGCTTCGGTTCGGGGTTTGTTTCCGCGGCATGTTATTTTTACCTTTTGGTAAAACTTCCGAACCTCATTCCTGGAGTAGCATCTCTCAATTTCCTCGATCGCGCGCTTCTCAAGCTCTTTCTTTTTCCTCCTGAGAAGCCGATGCTCGTCTCTCCTCTTCCGCTCATAGAGCTCATGAGCAGCTCTGGTCTTTCTAAGCAGCGCCGCGTTATATGCATCTTGCTTAGCTGCATGTGCTTGCCGGCATTCATCATTGAACCAGGGGTTTCGTTGTGGTGGACGAGTGAAACCCAGCTTATCAGAAGCGGCATCTCTGATGGCGTTTTGGTGGTCTTCGATGCTTGATGCTGGCGGCATTGGACCTCTTAAGAGATTAAGAGACACTCGATCGGAGAAGGACTTGGCGATCTCTTGCGATTGTAGCCGTCTGACGTCGAATTTTCTCACAGCATTAGTTTGTCTTGGCGTAGTTTGGGATATCCGCAACCGTACCTTGGCTACAACAAGGTAATGGTCCGAGTCGATGTTGGCTCCTCGGAACGTACGGACATCCATAATGCTGGAGGAGTGTCTTGCGTCGATCGCAATGTGATCAATCTGGTTGACTGTTGATTGATCAGGAGTTCTCCAAGTCCCCTTGTGTATGTCGAGATGCCACGACAATGTTTCGCCCCGCCGCAAAGTCGATTAGCCTGAATCCGTTATCGGAGGTGGTGTTGTGCAGACTATATTTTCCGATTGTTCCACCAAAGATACCTTCTCTTTCTAGCTTTGCATTACAATCACCGAGGACAATTTTAATGTCATAGCTAGGGCATTGCTCGTAGGTCCTGTTGAGGAGCTCGTAGAAGGCATCCTTGGTGTCGTCATCTTTCTCCTCTGTGGGGGCATGCGCGTATATGAGGCTTATGTTGGCGAATTAAGCCTAGGACTTCTCGTCTTAGTCTGCCTCCGAGAACAAATCCGCATCCAAATAAGCGCTGCTTTTGCCGTCGATAGCAATTGCCGTAGTAGATGTCGCAGTTTTTCACCTCCTTTTTGTCCGGCCCATCCCATCGCATTTCGTGGATGGCGGTTATGTCTGCTTTGCAGCAGTCTAAGGCCTCCGCTAGTTGCTCGGCTGCACGTGGTCTATTAAGGGATCTAACATTCCACGTGCATATCCGAAGCTCATTGTCCTTAAATCGTTTGCGTGGGTTGTCAACAGTAGATCCGTCCATATCCGAGGCTTGTTGATGCTTCGTAACTTCTTGTTTTTTTTAAATGGCCGGGCAGTTACCCCGGCAGCACAACCCCCAACCTGGAGGACCAGTTCCATTTTGAGTGCCCCTAGGACGAGGGGTCGGTTACACCGAAGCCAGTAACCCGTTCCGGGATGTGAGCGCTGCCGTTGGCCCATCTCGGCCACCACCATCTCTTTTCCAGGACCCTGACTAAGTCCTGGAAATCCTTTCCGGCCTGAGCTCCAAATATGTCGGAGTAGCCCGGATAAGATCTTGTTTTGTTTTTCCGACACTAATCCTGGTTAATGGCGCAGGAAACTCGCCATTTGCCCCCTTCACTTCGCAACCTCTAGTGAGATTCCCAGATGGCGCCACGGGGAGGCGTGAAGTAGGACTTATTAGCAGAGCTGGAAGATGTTCGGCTGCAGAGGCTCATTCTCGTCATTTAAGGAACCAGCACCTGTCGGAAGATGCTAATTCTACGAGGCCTTATACTAATAAGTTATATTATATAACTGAACTATTGTCAGCTAAACTTATGAAAATTGTTTGAAAGGCTTGGCTGATATACAAAATGTTTGTACATTGATCCAATATTATAAAATGACCGAGCAGATCATGTGCGCGAAAAGGAAATTATTGGATCATTAAAAGTAATCAATAATACAGCTGGTAAAACTCATGAAGCAGATTTGAAACTCACTAAAAACGAGGATCAAAAGCAATTTCTTCTTCAAGTTAGTATTTTTTTTCTTCTGTTTCAAAAAGTAAATAATTTTTCTTAATAATTTAATATATTTAATATATTTTTGAAATATTTTACTCAATATGTAGACTTGTCTCAATCTTCTTCTTATCCTTTTATTAATCCTTTCCTCGTTATACGAACTTATGCGTAACGAGTTTCCCATTTTTACTGCATCGCTGCTGCTCCGCTTATGAGGTTGGCTAATGTCGCAGACCGCAGAACGCGTCTACATAATGCTCGGTCCTGGATCGCTTCAGTGGTTAACCCCAGACGTTGTTGCGCATTTGCCATCTGAGAAATCCAGGAATTCTTTTTCCGACCTCGTTTTCTTACAGTTGGAGTGACCGTAGTTGATAGTGCCTTTTTAACCGGATTTTCCGCAGATCTTCTTTGAACGTGGCAATACCAACTTATTCTATTCGCCTCAAGCTGTTCGGTTACCGAATTCTTTATATGTAGACTTCCTCTTATACGCGTAGATCTAATACAATCGCGTTTAGTGACTTCACTAGACATCCTTAACATTTTCATTTCCGCTGCCGTCATTTTGTTTTTAAACGCTTCGTACATTGTCCAGCACTGTGAACCGTATATAAGAGCTGGTCTAACAACCGTGGTGTAGAGTTTCCCCTTTAACTTAAGTAGAAATTTTCGGTCGCGAAAGATTCCCGAATTTTCCCTCCATTTCATCCATCCCACACTCACTCTGTGGTTTACGTCGTCGTCACATTTCGCTTCCATGTTAACGATTGATCCTAAGTACTTAAAGATAATGCTTTTCGGAAGAACTATTCCGTCTATCATTATATCCGGAACAGGTCGCAACGGATGCGCAAATGGGCACGTCAAATGCTCCGTCTTTGAACGACTTATTTTAAACCCGTTTCTCTCTAGCGCATTTCTCCATGAATCTAAGGCGTTCTGTAAATCTTCGACGTTATCGTTAAGAATAACTGCGTCGTCAGCGAAGAGAATTGGCATTACATTTGCTTCGCGCATGCAGTCTTTTAAAAGATAGTCAAATACTTAATGCACTCCGACATTAACTGGAAATTCTCTCGTTAGTCCGGCAGAGCTTTTAACCGCAGTTTTCACGTTTCCGTACATGTCTTGTATTATTCTAACATACGTTTCCGGTACGTTTTGAGACCTCAGCGCGGCCCATATGAGATCCCTAGGCACTCGATCGAATGCTTTCTCGAGGTCGATAAATACCATGTGTAAATCCTTAGACGAATCTCGGTGCTTTTCCATTATTATTCGTAGGCTTTGGATAGCGTCCACCGTCGATCTTCCTTCAACAAATCCACACTGGCTATTATCAAGCTTTATTATTTGCCGAAGACGTTCGTTTAAGACTCTTTCGACGATTTTCATTGTGTGTGACATAAGCTTGATTGAACGGTAGTTGTTGCATTCTCGAGTGTTGCCTTTTCCTTTGTATAATGGAACCAAGAAGCTACTTCTCCATTGATTCGGCATAGGTTGTCCACATTTTAATTTATTTAAAAGTTTCGATAGCCAAACGCTGCCGATCCCCTCCATCTTCGACCAAAACTCTGATGGAATGCTGTCTGGTCCCGCCGCTTTCCCCCGCTTCATTTTTCCAATTGCTGTACTTATTTCTTCGATTGAAAAGTCCGAAACTTCCTCCTCGAATAGACCAGCTGTCGGCACGATATCACGTGGAAACTGTTTGTTAAGCAACTCCTTGCAGTATTCAAGCCACCGGTCACAAATTTCCTTTTCATTTGTTAGTAAGCGACCGTCTGCGTTTTTGATGTATTTCGGCGAGGTTATTTCCATTGAATTTTTTCTCCTTTGTACTGCGAGCTTAAAAATATTTGGCATTTTAATACTGTACGACGTTTGAACTTCTTGGATAGCTTGTCTTCTATCCGCCGATCGTGAGGATATTTGTTCCAACTCCTGGTACAGGTTTTCCACTTCTGCCGCTCGAGTTCGAGCCAGGACTTTCTTTGCGATCTTTTTAAGACGTTCGTATTCAAGAGCCAGTCGAGCTTTTTCGATATCGTCGCTCCGATCGCATTTTGTCCTCGCTTGGAATGCACTCTTCTTGTCGGCCACAGCTCGTTTGGTTTCATCATTCCACCACCATGTTTCTTTGCCGACGTGATGGTATTTCGATATAGTCCCCAGATGGGACTTTGCGAGTGTTATGCATTCCTGCTGTTCCACATTTCTTGCGGGCTAAGTGAGTCTGCGATACCGTTTATATTGTGAAGTACTTCTTTAGCCAGTGCGATAAATCTTGCGCTTCGTTCCTTCGATAGATTATACCACCGGATTTTTGGCTTTCCAAACGATGCCCGTGTTTTCGGTGGTTCCGCTGTGAAAAGTTCTGTAATGAGCAGACGGTGTTGGCTTACTAGCGATTCTCCAAGTATTACTTTACAGTCCTTAACACGGTTTCTCATCGACATTTTGCAGAAGTGATAATCTATTTGCGTTTCGTGGCCTCCGCTGCTATAGGTGATAAGATGTCGTTGATGTTTGATAAACATTGTATTTAAGACGGTTAAGCCGTAAGCCCTACACGCTACAAGGATGTCTTCGCCAGCTGAATTTCTGGTTCCAAAGCCTTTACCGCCATGGCAGTCCTCATAATCAACATTTGTTTCTCCGACGTGGCCATTTAAATCTCCGCCTACGAAGAGCATCTCGTCGATAGGTACTCGTATATTTCTAAGCAAATTACCGAACTCTGACCAAAATGTATCTTTTTCCGATTGGTCGCATCCATATTGTGGGGCGTACAACGACGAGTTTAACACTCATCAAGCGGTCGCTTATTTTCAAGATACCAACGATGTTGTTTAGAAGATCCGCTGCAACAACGATTCCAACACCGTTTCGTCCATTGACCGTTCCATGGTAGAACATCTTAAATGCCTTAGTTTTTAAATCTAGAAAACGCGCTTTATTTCCTGTATTACACCACTTCGTTTCCTGTACGCACAGGATTTGTAAAGTTCTGCGACACATAATCGCTTCCAGTTCTAAACTTTTTGAGGTCATCGATCCGACGTTCCAACTTGCAAACCGAAGCTTAGGAAAATATTTTGGAAACTTCATTTTGCCCGCCCCCGGAATCCGTCGGGCTCTGACACAAGCACTTCTGCTTGCTCTGGGATCACCTGAGTGCGTTGCAACCGCGGTGCCCAGCGGGGTAGTGCTATTAATTGCGATCATTTCCATTATTATTATTATTATTATTATTATTATTATTATTATTATTATTATTATTATTATTATTATTATTACTATTATTATTATTATTGTTATTATTATTATTATTATTATTATTATTATTATTATTATTATTATTATTATTATTATTATTATTATTATTATTATTATTATTATTATTATTATTATTATTATTATTATTATTATTATTATTATTATTATTATTATTATTATTATTATTATTATTATTATTATTATTATTATTATTATTAGTATTATTATTATTATTAGTATTATTATTATTATTATTATTATTATTATTATTATTATTACATACAGACCTCTATGCATGCAGGGAAACTGCTGGACACAGCAGGGAAACTGCTGGAAAAAATGCTGAAGCCACGTATTACAGCTGCAGTAAAGAACGCTGGAGACCTTTCGGAAAGACAGCACGGATTTAGGCCAGGTAGATCCACTGTCGGAGCCATCGAAGATGTCATAAGAAGTGTAGAATCATCGCGACGAATAAACCACTTCTCGAGGCCAATAGTGCTCCTCGCCACAATCGATGTCAAAAACGCTTTTAGCAGTGCAAAATGGGAAAATATGATCGAAGCCCTCGAAACACGCTTTAAAACGCCTGCCTACCTAATGAATATGGTACGCAGCTACCTCAAAGACCGGGAGCTAATCTATGTTACAAACGAAGGCCAGCAGAAGAAGAAAATCACCTCTGGAGCTGCACAAGGCTCAATCCTTGGCCCTGATTTGTGGAATGTAAGCCACGATGGAATCTTAAACATCAGTATGCCTGAAGACTGCTATTTAGTAGGGTACGCTGACGATATTGCAGCTGTCATCAGCGCACGCGACATGGACACGGTGAGGCGAAAACTTACGCAAGTGATGCTGAGGACACAAACGTGGCTTGACTCGCACGGACTTAGTCTGGCCGCGGAGAAAACGGAACTCATCTTCCTCACTAGAAAACACATACCGCTGGAAGTAGATATGCAGGTGCATTCAGAAACCATTCGCACGAAGAAAGTGATAAAATACTTAGGTATAAGGATTGACAACAAGTTGACCTACTGGTCGCAAATTAAACACGCCATTGAGAAATCAGCCAAGATAACGGCATCGTTGTCGAGACTAATGGCAAACATCGGAGGGCCTCTATCCAGCAGAAGGAAGCTGCTAATGGACACAACACAGTCAATCCTACTATATGGGAGCGAAGAGTGGGCGCCAACCCTGAGTATGGAAAACAGGCGTACAGCTCTAGCCAAAGTACAGAGGACTGCAGCCCTAAGGGTGGCGTCAGCATACCGAACAGTATCGGAGGCAGCGATTCTGGTGATAAGTGGAACTATGCCAATAGATCTACTAGCAGACGAAAGAAGGAAACTGTGGTTACAAAAAAATGACGCATCAGACACCCACACCCGGCAGGAAACTAAAATACAAACAATTCAGCGATGGCAGGACCGCTGGTCCAGAGAATCCAAAGGTAGATGGACGGCTAAGCTAATCCCAGATCTAAAAAAATGGTACAACAGACGCTTTGGCGAGATAAACTATTATACCACGCAAATGCTTTCTGGACACGGGTACTTTCGTAAATACCTCTTCAACATGGGGAAAGCCGAATGCCCCAAATGTATCTACTGCGACGAGCCCACAGACGATGCGAACCACACCTTCTTCTGGTGTAGAAGATGGCAAGAAGCACGTAGCCCCATAGAAGGAAGACTGGGTCAACTCTCAGCGGAAAACATCGTCGAGAAAATGTTAAGCACCGAAGAAAACTGGCAGTGCATTGTTTCGTTCGTAGAATATGTACTACGACGGAAAAAGCGGGACCTGGACGCAGGAGCAACGTTGGACGCGCAATAATTGCGAAAAGGAACGGCACCCCGAAGAAATGTCACACTCGACGGTCCAGGGGTGGGAGACGGTTCCACAATGGAGGGGATGTTTTAAGTACATGAGAGCGGTACATACCATTGATGTGACGACATCTTTGGTGATGCGGTTTACGCATTTTTTACCCCTTCGCCCGCATAAACAAAAAAAAAATTATTATTATTATTACTATTATTATTATTATTATTATTATTATTATTATTATTATTATTATTATTATTATTATTATTATTATTATTATTATTATTATTATTATTATTATTATTATTATTATTATTATTATTATTATTATTATTATTATTATTATTATTATTATTATTATTATTATTATTATTATTATTATTATTATTATTATTATTATTATTATTATTATTATTATTATTATTATTATTATTATTATTATTATTATTATTATTATTATTATTATTATTATTATTATTATTATTATTATTATTATTATTATTATTATTATTATTATTATTATTATTATTATTATTATTATTATTATTATTATTATTATTATTATTATTATTATTATTATTATTATTATTATTATTATTATTATTATTATTATTATTATTATTATTATTATTATTATTATTATTATTATTATTATTATTATTATTATTATTATTATTATTATTATTATTATTATTACTTACTTACTTTAGGTGGCGCTACAGTCCGGGGTGGACCTGGGCCTCAGTCAACAAGCTTCTCCAGCTAGCTCGATCCCTGGCTAGCTGTCTCCAGTTTCGCACGCTAAGTTGGCTGAGGTCCTCTTCCACTTGCGTGCGCCACATGAGTCTTGGCCTTCCTCTACTGCGCTGGACAGCGCGGATTCGGAGACTTTTCGGACCGGAGCATTGGTGTCCATGCGCTCTACATGACCCAGCCATCTCAGTCTTTGGATCTTCACTCTTCTGGCTAGGTCCATGTCGCTGTACAGTCCATACAGTTCGTCGTTGTATCTCCTCCTCCACTCACCGTCAATGCAGACGGGACCGAAGATCGCCCGAAGAATTTTTCTCTCGAAGCAACCAAGAACACCCTCATCCATTTTTGATAATGTCCATGCCTCTGCGCCATAGAGCAGGACTGGGATTATTAAAGTCTTATAAAGGGTGACTTTTGTTGTCCGAGAGAGGGCTTTGCTACTCAATTGCCTTCTTAACCCAAGAAACGTTCTGTCCGAGACGTCGGTGTTGGTTGTCCTTTTTGCTTGACAGCATATACTTGGTCTTGCTCTCATTGACCGCTAAACCCATTTTCGCCGCTTCCGTCTCAATACTCGCGAAAGCGCCACTGACATCACGCTTCTTTCTCCCGATTATGTCAATATCGTCGGCGTATGCGAGTAGTTGGACGGACTTTTGAAAGACAGTGCCTCTTGTGTTTGCTCGTGAGTCTTGCACCATTCTTTCAAGTACGATGTTGAAAAAGTCGCATGACAGCGCATCGCCTTGTTTAAATCCTTTCTGGACATCAAAGGTCTCGGTGAGATCTTTACCGACCTTGATGGAGCAGCGTGCATTCTCCATCGTCATCCTGCACAGACGGACGAGTTTGGCAGGGATGCCAAAACTAGACATTGCTCTATATAGCCCGTCTCTATAGATGCTGTCATACGCGGACTTAAAATCGATGAATAGGTGGTGGGTATCGATCTGAAGCTCATAGGTCTTCTCCAAGATCTGCCGTAGTGTGAATATCTGGTCGATGGTGGACTTTCCTGGCCTGAAGCCACACTGATATGAACCTATCAGGTTGTTGACAAACGGCTTCAGGCGTTCACACAATACGGCGGATAAGATCTTATATGCGATGTTAAGGAGACTGATGCCTCTGTAGTTGGCACAGTTCAGAGGGTCTCCTTTCTTGAGAATTGGACACACAATGCTGAGGTTCCATTCATCGGGCATACTTTCGTCCGACCATATTTTACAGATGATTTGGTGTTTGCTCCTTACCAAGTCATCGCCTGCCGCTTTGAAGAGCTCGGCAGTCAGGCCATCCGCTCCAGCAGCTTTGTTGGACTTAAGCTTCGATATGGCTATCTTCACTTCATCCAGGTCGGGTGGACGGAATTGTTGGTCATCATCGTCCAGGTTGAAAGGTTGATTCTGCCTGACAGCGGTATTTGGTCCGTCATCGCCGTTATACAGTCTGCAGAAATGATCTTTCCAAATCCTCAGCATCGACTGCGATTCTACTACGATGTTCCCTTGTTCATCTCTACAGGCTTCGGTTCGGGGTTTGTTTCCGCGGCATGTTATTTTTACCTTTTGGTAAAACTTCCGAACCTCATTCCTGGAGTAGCATCTCTCAATTTCCTCGATCGCGCGCTTCTCAAGCTCTTTCTTTTTCCTCCTGAGAAGCCGATGCTCGTCTCTCCTCTTCCGCTCATAGAGCTCATGAGCAGCTCTGGTCTTTCTAAGCAGCGCCGCGTTATATGCATCTTGCTTAGCTGCATGTGCTTGCCGGCATTCATCATTGAACCAGGGGTTTCGTTGTGGTGGACGAGTGAAACCCAGCTTATCAGAAGCGGCATCTCTGATGGCGTTTTGGCAGTGTTTCCAATGGTCTTCGATGCTTGATGCTGGCGGCATTGGACCTCTTAAGAGATTAAGAGACACTCGATCGGAGAAGGACTTGGCGATCTCTTGCGATTGTAGCCGTCTGACGTCGAATTTTCTCACAGCATTAGTTTGTCTTGGCGTAGTTTGGGATATCCGCAACCGTACCTTGGCTACAACAAGGTAATGGTCCGAGTCGATGTTGGCTCCTCGGAACGTACGGACATCCATAATGCTGGAGGAGTGTCTTGCGTCGATCGCAATGTGATCAATCTGGTTGACTGTTGATTGATCAGGAGTTCTCCAAGTCCCCTTGTGTATGTCGAGATGCCACGACAATGTTTCGCCCCGCCGCAAAGTCGATTAGCCTGAATCCGTTATCGGAGGTGGTGTTGTGCAGACTATATTTTCCGATTGTTCCACCAAAGATACCTTCTCTTTCTAGCTTTGCATTACAATCACCGAGGACAATTTTAATGTCATAGCTAGGGCATTGCTCGTAGGTCCTGTTGAGGAGCTCGTAGAAGGCATCCTTGGTGTCGTCATCTTTCTCCTCTGTGGGGGCATGCGCGTATATGAGGCTTATGTTGGCGAATTAAGCCTAGGACTTCTCGTCTTAGTCTGCCTCCGAGAACAAATCCGCATCCAAATAAGCGCTGCTTTTGCCGTCGATAGCAATTGCCGTAGTAGATGTCGCAGTTTTTCACCTCCTTTTTGTCCGGCCCATCCCATCGCATTTCGTGGATGGCGGTTATGTCTGCTTTGCAGCAGTCTAAGGCCTCCGCTAGTTGCTCGGCTGCACGTGGTCTATTAAGGGATCTAACATTCCACGTGCATATCCGAAGCTCATTGTCCTTAAATCGTTTGCGTGGGTTGTCAACAGTAGATCCGTCCATATCCGAGGCTTGTTGATGCTTCGTAACTTCTTGTTTTTTTTAAATGGCCGGGCAGTTACCCCGGCAGCACAACCCCCAACCTGGAGGACCAGTTCCATTTTGAGTGCCCCTAGGACGAGGGGTCGGTTACACCGAAGCCAGTAACCCGTTCCGGGATGTGAGCGCTGCCGTTGGCCCATCTCGGCCACCACCATCTCTTTTCCAGGACCCTGACTAAGTCCTGGAAATCCTTTCCGGCCTGAGCTCCAAATATGTCGGAGTAGCCCGGATAAGATCTTGTTTTGTTTTTCCGACACTAATCCTGGTTAATGGCGCAGGAAACTCGCCATTTGCCCCCTTCACTTCGCAACCTCTAGTGAGATTCCCAGATGGCGCCACGGGGAGGCGTGAAGTAGGACTTATTAGCAGAGCTGGAAGATGTTCGGCTGCAGAGGCTCATTCTCGTCATTTAAGGAACCAGCACCTGTCGGAAGATGCTAATTCTACGAGGCCTTATACTAATAAGTTATATTATATAACTGAACTATTGTCAGCTAAACTTATGAAAATTGTTTGAAAGGCTTGGCTGATATACAAAATGTTTGTACATTGATCCAATATTATAAAATGACCGAGCAGATCATGTGCGCGAAAAGGAAATTATTGGATCATTAAAAGTAATCAATAATACAGCTGGTAAAACTCATGAAGCAGATTTGAAACTCACTAAAAACGAGGATCAAAAGCAATTTCTTCTTCAAGTTAGTATTTTTTTTCTTCTGTTTCAAAAAGTAAATAATTTTTCTTAATAATTTAATATATTTAATATATTTTTGAAATATTTTACTCAATATGTAGACTTGTCTCAATCTTCTTCTTATCCTTTTATTAATCCTTTCCTCGTTATACGAACTTATGCGTAACGAGTTTCCCATTTTTACTGCATCGCTGCTGCTCCGCTTATGGGGTTGGCTAATGTCGCAGACCGCAGAACGCGTCTACATAATGCTCGGTCCTGGATCGCTTCAGTGGTTAACCCCAGACGTTGTTGCGCATTTGCCATCTGAGAAATCCAGGAATTCTTTTTCCGACCTCGTTTTCTTACAGTTGGAGTGACCGTAGTTGATAGTGCCTTTTTAACCGGATTTTCCGCAGATCTTCTTTGAACGTGGCAATACCAACTTATTCTATTCGCCTCAAGCTGTTCGGTTACCGAATTCTTTATATGTAGACTTCCTCTTATACGCGTAGATCTAATACAATCGCGTTTAGTGACTTCACTAGACATCCTTAACATTTTCATTTCCGCTGCCGTCATTTTGTTTTTAAACGCTTCGTACATTGTCCAGCACTGCGAACCGTATATAAGAGCTGGTCTAACAACCGTGGTGTAGAGTTTCCCCTTTAACTTAAGTAGAAATTTTCGGTCGCGAAAGATTCCCGAATTTTCCCCCCATTTCATCCATCCCACACTCACTCTGTGGTTTACGTCGTCGTCACATTTCGCTTCCATGTTAACGATTGATCCTAAGTACTTAAAGATAATGCTTTTCGGAAGAACTATTCCGTCTATCATTATATCCGGAACAGGTCGCAACGGATCCCCAAATGGGCACGTCAAATGCTCCGTCTTTGAACGACTTATTTTAAACCCGTTTCTCTCTAGCGCATTTCTCCATGAATCTAAGGCGTTCTGTAAATCTTCGACGTTATCGTTAAGAATAACTGCGTCGTCAGCGAAGAGAATTGGCATTACATTTGCTTCGCGCATGCAGTCTTTTAAAAGATAGTCAAATACTTAATGCACTCCGACATTAACTGGAAATTCTCTCGTTAGTCCGGCAGAGCTTTTAACCGCAGTTTTCACGTTTCCGTACATGTCTTGTATTATTCTAACATACGTTTCCGGTACGTTTTGAGACCTCAGCGCGGCCCATATGAGATCCCTAGGCACTCGATCGAATGCTTTCTCGAGGTCGATAAATACCATGTGTAAATCCTTAGACGAATCTCGGTGCTTTTCCATTATTATTCGTAGGTTTTGGATAGCGTCCACCGTCGATCTTCCTTCAACAAATCCACACTGGCTATTATCAAGCTTTATTATTTGCCGAAGACGTTCGTTTAAGACTCTTTCGACGATTTTCATTGTGTGTGACATAAGCTTGATTGAACGGTAGTTGTTGCATTCTCGAGTGTTGCCTTTTCCTTTGTATAATGGAACCAAGAAGCTACTTCTCCATTGATTCGGCATAGGTTGTCCACATTTTAATTTATTTAAAAGTTTCGATAGCCAAACGCTGCCGATCCCCTCCATCTTCGACCAAAACTCTGATGGAATGCTGTCTGGTCCCGCCGCTTTCCCCCGCTTCATTTTTCCAATTGCTGTACTTATTTCTTCGATTGAAAAGTCCTCCTCGAATAGACCAGCTGTCGGCACGATATCACGTGGAAACTGTTTGTTAAGCAACTCCTTGCAGTATTCAAGCCACCGGTCACAAATTTCCTTTTCATTTGTTAGTAAGCGACCGTATGCGTTTTTGATGTATTTCGGCGAGGTTATTTCCATTGAATTTTTTCTCCTTTGTACTGCGAGCTTAAAAATATTTGGCATTTTAATACTGTACGACGTTTGAACTTCTTGGATAGCTTGTCTTCTATCTGCCGATCGTGAGGATATTTGTTCCAACTCCTGTTACAGGTTTTCCACTTCTGCCGCTCGAGTTCGAGCCAGGACTTTCTTTGCGATCTTTTTAAGACGTTCGTATTCAAGAGCCAGTCGAGCTTTTTCGATATCGTAGCTCCGATCGCATTTTGTCCACGCTTGGAATGCACTCTTCTTGTCGGCCACAGCTCGTTTGGTTTCATCATTCCACCACCATGTTTCTTCGCCGACGTGATGGTATTTCGATATAGTCCCCAGATGGGACTTTGCGAGTGTTATGCATTCCTCGTGCATGCTGTTCCACATTTCTTGCTTTTATATTTCTTGCGTTTATATTGTGAAGTACTTCTTTAGCCAGTGCGATAAATCTTGCGCTTCGTTCCTTCGATAGATTATACCACCGGATTTTTGGCTTTCCAAACGATGCCCGTGTTTTCGGTGGTTCCGCTGTGAAAAGTTCTGTAATGAGCAGACGGTGTTGGCTTACTAGCGATTCTCCAAGTATTACTTTACAGTCCTTAACACGGTTTCTCATCGACATTTTGCAGAAGTGATAATCTATTTGCGTTTCGTGGCCTCCGCTGCTATAGGTGATAAGATGTCGTTGATGTTTAATAAACATTGTATTTAAGACGGTTAAGCCGTAAGCCCTACACGCTACAAGGATGTCTTCGCCAGCTGAATTTCTGGTTTTCAAAGCCTTTACCGCCGTGGCAGCCCTCATAATCAACATTTGCTTCTCCGACGTGGCCATTTAAATCTCCGCCTACGAAGAGCATCTCGTCGATAGGTACTCGTATATTTCTAAGCAAATTACCGAACTCTGACCAAAATGTATCTTTTTCCGATTGGTCGCATCCATATTGTGGGGCGTACGCGCTAACAATGTTCCACGTTTCATTGTGTATGACGAGTTTAACACTCATCAAGCGGTCGCTTATTTTCAAGATACCAACGATGTTGTTTAGAAGATCCGCTGCAACAACGATTCCAACACCGTTTCGTCCATTGACCGTTCCATGGTAGAACATCTTAAATGCCTTAGTTTTTAAATCTAGAAAACGCGCTTTATTTCCTGTATTACACCACTTCGTTTCCTGTACGCACAGGATTTGTAAAGTTCTGCGACGCATAATCGCTTCCAGTTCTAAACTTTTTGAGGTCATCGATCCGACGTTCCAACTTGCAAACCGAAGCTTAGGAAAATATTTTGGAAACTTCATTTTGCCCGCCCCCGGAATCCGTCGGGCTCTGACACAAGCACTTCTGCTTGCTCTGGGATCACCTGAGTGCGTTGCAACCGTGGTGCCCAGCGGGGTAGTGCTATTAATTGCGATCATTTCCATTATTATTATTATTATTATTATTATTATTATTATTATTATTATTATTATTACTATTATTATTATTATTGTTATTATTATTATTATTATTATTATTATTATTATTATTATTATTATTATTATTATTATTATTATTATTATTATTATTATTATTATTATTATTATTATTATTATTATTATTATTACTATTATTATTATTATTATTATTATTATTATTATTATTATTATTAGTATTATTATTATTATTAGTATTATTATTATTATTATTATTATTATTATTATTATTATTATTACATACAGACCTCTATGCATGCAGGGAAACTGCTGGACACAGCAGGGAAACTGCTGGAAAAAATGCTGAAGCCACGTATTACAGCTGCAGTAAAGAACGCTGGAGACCTTTCGGAAAGACAGCACGGATTTAGGCCAGGTAGATCCACTGTCGGAGCCATGGAAGATGTCATAAGAAGTGTAGAATCATCGCGACGAATAAACCACTTCTCGAGGCCAATAGTGCTCCTCGCCACAATCGATGTCAAAAACGCTTTTAGCAGTGCAAAATGGGAAAATATGATCGAAGCCCTCGAAACACGCTTTAAAACGCCTGCCTACCTAATGAATATGGTACGCAGCTACCTCAAAGACCCGGAGCTAATCTATGTTACAAACGAAGGCCAGCAGAAGAAGAAAATCACCTCTGGAGCTGCACAAGGCTCAATCCTTGGCCCTGATTTGTGGAATGTAAGCTACGATGGAATCTTAAACATCAGTATGCCTGAAGACTGCTATTTAGTAGGGTACGCTGACGATATTGCAGCTGTCATCAGCGCACGCGACATGGACACGGTGAGGCGAAAACTTACGCAAGTGATGCTGAGGACACAAACGTGGCTTGACTCACACGGACTTAGTCTGGCCGCGGAGAAAACGGAACTCATCTTCCTCACTAGAAAACACATACCGCTGGAAGTAGATATGCAGGTGCATTCAGAAACCATTCGCACGAAGAAAGTGATAAAATACTTAGGTATAAGGATTGACAACAAGTTGACCTACTGGTCGCAAATTAAACACGCCATTGAGAAATCAGCCAAGATAACGGCATCGTTGTCGAGACTAATGGCAAATATCGGAGGGCCTCTATCCAGCAGAAGGAAGCTGCTAATGGACACAACACAGTCAATTATACTATATGGGAGCGAAGTGTGGGCGCTAACCCTGAGTATGGAAAACAGGCGTACAGCTCTAGCCAAAGTACAGAGGACTGCAGCCCTAAGGGTGGCGTCAGCATACCGAACAGTATCGGAGGCAGCGATTCTGGTGATAAGTGGAACTATGCCAATAGATCTACTAGCAGACGAAAGAAGGAAACTGTGGTTACAAAAAAATGACGCATCAGACACTCACACCCGGCAGGAAACTAAAATACAAACAATTCAGCGATGGCAGGACCGCTGGTCCAGAGAATCCAAAGGTAGATGGACGGCTAAGCTAATCCCAGATCTAAAAAAATGGTACAACAGACGCTTTGGCGAGATAAACTATTATACCACGCAAATGCTTTCTGGACACGGGTACTTTCGTAAATACCTCTTCAACATGGGGAAAGCCGAATGCCCCAAATGTATCTACTGCGACGAGCCCACAGACGATGCGAACCACACCTTCTTCTGGTGTAGAAGATGGCAAGAAGCACGTAGCCCCATAGAAGGAAGACTGGGTCAACTCTCAGCGGAAAACATCGTCGAGAAAATGCTAAGCACCGAAGAAAACTGGCAGTGCATTGTTTCGTTCGTAGAATATGTACTACGACGGAAAAAGCGGGACCTGGACACAGGAGCAACGTTGGACGCGCAATAATTGCGAAAAGGAACGGCACCCCGAAGAAATGTCACACTCGACGGTCCAGGGGTGGGAGACGGTTCCACAATGGAGGGGATGTTTTAAGTACATGAGAGCGGTACATACCATTGATGTGACGACATCTTTGGTGATGCGGTTTACGCATTTTTTACCCCTTCGCCCGCATAAACAAAAAAAATTATTATTATTATTATTATTATTATTATTATTATTATTATTATTATTATTATTATTATTATTATTATTATTATTATTATTATTATTATTATTATTATTATTATTATTATTAAAACTTCAAAATATAAGTTCATAGGCTTATCAAAAACTATTGGGATTCAGTGAAATGCTGGATCTGATAGTTGTCTATTCTTTTTTTTAATACTAGACGAAGATCTTTTGTTTACAAGGAGATCTGTACTCTCAGTAAAAGCAAAACTTTTCGATCCAGCAGGGTGGCTGACTCCCGTACTTATCGCTGCAAAATCATTGTGCAGCAAATCTAACTAGACTGAACGTCTTGGGACAAACCTCTTTCGCCACATACGTGTCGTCGCTGGAAAACATATTTGTCAGCGTTTCCTGACATACAAAAGATTCAGGTTTCACGCAGGATTCATTAAAGTCTGAATGACTTCACTTCATTAAGGCAGCTCCAGTTAAGCACATTCCATTACTAAGATTGGAACTTTATGGTGCGGTTTTGTTGTCAAAACTCTATCGCAACTTATGCGTAACGAGTTTCCCATTTCTACTGCATCGCTGCTGCTCCGCTTATGGGGTTGGCCAATGTCGCAGACCGCAGAACGCGTCTACATAATACTCGGTCCTGGATCGCTTCAGTGGTTAACCCCAGACGTTGTTGCGCATTTGCCATCTGAGAAATCCAGGAATTCTTTTTCCGACCTCGTTTTCTTACAGTTGGAGTGACCGTAGCTGATAGTGCCTTTTTAACCGGATTTTCCGCAGATCTTCTTTGAACGTGGCAATACCAACTTATTCTATTCGCCTCAAGCTGTTCGGTTACCGAATTCTTTATATGTAGACTTCCTCTTATACGCGTAGATCTAATGCAATCGCGTTTAGTGACTCCACTAGACATCCTTAACATTTTCATTTCCGCTGCCGTCATTTTGTTTTTAAACGCTTCGTACATTGTCCAGCACTGTGAACCGTATATAAGAGCTGGTCTAACAACCGTGGTGTAGAGTTTCCCCTTTAATTTAAGTGGAAATTTTCGGTCGCAAAAGATTCCCGAATTTTCCCGCCATTTCATCCATCCCACACTCACTCTGTGGTTTACGTCGTCGTCACATTTCGCTTCCATGTTAACGATTGATCCTAAGTACTTAAAGTTTCGGAAGAACTATCCCGTCTAACATTATATCCGGAACAGGTCGCAACGGATCCCCAAATGGGCACGTCAAATGCTCCGTCTTTGAACGACTTATTTTAAACCCGTTTCTCTCTAGCGCATTTCTCCATGAATCTAAGGCGTTCTGTAAATCTTCGACGTTATCGCTTAGTATAACTGCGTCGTCAGCGAAGAGAATTGGCGTTACATTTGCTTCGCGCATGCAGTCTTTTAAAAGATAGTCGAATACTACGTTAAAAAGGAAAGGGCTAAGTACGCTTCCTTGATGCATTCCGACATTAACTGGAAATTCTCTCGTTAGTCCAGCAGGGCTTTTAACTGCAGTTTTCACGTTTCCGTACATGTCTTGTATTATTCTAACATACGTTTCCGGTACGTTTTGAGACCTCAGCGCGGCCCATATGAGATCCCTAGGCACTCGATCGAATGCTTTCTCGAGGTCGATAAATACCATGTGTAAATCCTTAGACGAATCTCGGTGCTTTTCCATTATTATTCGTAGGTTTTGGATAGCGTCCACCGTCGATCTTCCTTCAACAAATCCACACTGGCTATTATCAAGCTTTATTATTTGCCGAAGACGTTCGTTTAAGACTCTTTCGACGATTTTCATTGTGTGTGACATAAGCTTGATTGAACGGTAGTTGTTGCATTCTCGAGTGTTGCCTTTTCCTTTGTATAATGGAACCAAGAAGCTACTTCTCCATTGATTCGGCATAGGTTGTCCACATTTTAATTTATTTAAAAGTTTCGATAGCCAAACGCTGCCGATCCCCTCCATCTTCGACCAAAACTCTGATGGAATGCTGTCTGGTCCCGCCGCTTTCCCCCGCTTCATTTTTCCAATTGCTGTACTTATTTCTTCGATTGAAAAGTCCGAAACTCCTTGCAGTATTCAAGCCACCGGTCACAAATTTCCTTTTCATTTGTTAGTAAGCGACCGTCTGCGTTTTTGATGTATTTCGGCGAGGTTATTTCCATTGAATTTTTTCTCCTTTGTACTGCGAGCTTAAAAATATTTGGCATTTTAATACTGTACGACGTTTGAACTTCTTGGATAGCTTGTCTTCTATCCGCCGATCGTGAGGATATTTGTTCCAACTCCTGGTACAGGTTTTCCACTTCTGCCGCTCGAGTTCGAGCCAGGACTTTCTTTGCGATCTTTTTAAGACGCTCGTATTCAAGAGCCAGTCGAGCTTTTTCGATATCGTCGCTCCGATCGCATTTTGTCCACGCTTGGAATGCACTCTTCTTGTCGGCCACAGCTCGTTTGGTTTCGTCATTCCACCACCATGTTTCTTTGCTGACGTGATGGTATTTCGATATAGTCCCCAGATGGGACTTTGCGAGTGTTATGCATTCCTCGTGCATGCTGTTCCACATTTCTTGCGGGCTAAGTGAGTCTGCGATACCGTTTATATTGTGAAGTACTTCTTTAGCCAGTGCGATAAATCTTACGCTTCGTTCCTTCGATAGATAATACCACCGGATTTTTGGCTTTCCAAACGATGCCCGTGTTTTCGGTGGTTCCGCTGTGAAAAGTTCTGTAATGAGCAGACGGTGTTGGCTTACTAGCGATTCTCGAAGTATTACTTTACAGTCCTTAACACGGTTTCTCATCGACATTTTGCAGAGGTGATAATCTATTTGCGTTTCGTGGCCTCCGCTGCTATAGGTGATAAGATGTCGTTGATGTTTAATAAACATTGTATTTAAGACGCTTTAGCCATCAGCCCTACATGCTACAAGGATGTCTTCGCCAGCTGAATTTCTGGTTCCAAAGCCTTTACCGCCGTGGCAGTCCTCATAATCAACATTTGTTTCTCCGACGTGGCCATTTAAATCTCCGCCTACGAAGAGCATCTCATCGATAGGTCGCATTCATTTTGTGGGGCGTACGCGCTAACAATGTTCCACGTTTCATTGTGTATGACGAGTTTAACACTCATCAAGCGGTCGCTTATTTTCAAGATACCAACGATGTTGTTTAGAAGATCTGCTGCAACAACGATTCCAACACCGTTTCGTCCATTGACCGTTCCATGGTAGAACATCTTAAATGCCTTAGTTTTTAGTAGACTTGTCTCAATATTAAGAGTGAACGAGAATATTGCTGTATCATCGGCATCGGGGAACCCGAGGAAGAAATCATCGTCAGGGTCTCTAAGCCAAACAGTCGTGAACAAATGCGTGCTTACGTGACGCTGCCGACTGACAGAGCGAACGAGGTCCTTAAGAAAGAACGGATAAAAATAGGATGGGTAAATTGTAGGATAAGATACTTAAAAGAGGTGAAGAAATGCTACCGATGTTTTGGTTTCGGTCACTTGCAGTGGGAATGTAAAGGGCCAAACAGAAAAGGAGATGGGCTTTGCATACGATGCGGAAAACCTGGGCACAAACTCAAAGAATGCCAAAATACACCAAGCTGCTGCCTGTGCGTGGAAAAAGGACACAACCACACAGAGCATATCCCTGGCTCTAAGATGTGCTCGTCATACAGAGAACACATAGCGAAATGAAGATCCTGCAGGGCAACTTACATAGAAGCAGGACGGCCGACTCGCTCCTGCCGCAGGTCATGCTGGAACACGAGACCGACATGGCAATAATAAGCGAACAGTACGCCAAACCAAGTAGCGGAATATGGCTCGAAGACACATCAGCGACTGCAGCAATATGGCTGACGGAAAAATGCAACTTCCAAAAATTGAACAACGGTGCAGGAAACGGATTCGTCTGGGCAAGTAGCAAACAATTCACCATAATGAGCTGTTATCTCACACCGAGCGATGCCATTGCCGAATTTCAAGCAAAGAGGGACGCCATAGAGGACTGTGCGCTCCACACAAACCGACATCTGATCATAGCCGGAGATTTTAACGCTAGCGCCATTGAATGGGGTATGCAGACGACGAACTCGAGAGGACGAAGAGTTTTAGACATGGCAGCCAGGCTAGGCCTTATCGTCGCTAACTCAGGAACTGCAACTACCTACAGAAGACCAGGGTGCGCCGACACTACCCCTGACATAACGCTTGTATCGGAGACCTATGCGAGCCAGCTACAGCAATGGACAGTACTCGAAGACTATACTGGCAGCGACCACCAGTACATGACTTACCTCGTCGGAGCAGCAAACAAAACAAGAGCTAGGAAAATCAAGGGAACGCGAAAGTGGAATGCCTCGAAGCTAAGCTCCGTAATATTCCTCACACAGTTGGACTCTAACTTGCTGGAATGCCACGCAAATAGCTCGGCTAGAGTTAAAGTGGAAAAAACTCTCAAAAGCATCAAGACAGCATGTAAAGCAGCCATGCCACGCATAAAACACATTCATC